>OY992883.1:110404427-110419427 GCA_963921405.1 Cepaea hortensis | reverse complement strand
GCCATACAATAAGACGTCACACATATAACTGGACAGCTCTCACCCTGGATGATCCGTTCAGCTTGAGTCTGGAGGTAAATCCGTTGTTGAAAAAAACTGTTCACCACTGTATCACCGTAAAGTAATATGATCACGGTAAGTCTTATGCTTAGACCGGGTTTTCTTTGATTATTCGTTAATTAATAAATCCACCATGGAAAACACATAGCTAATGTCTAGCACTGTCTATTGGTCCTGCAAAAGTTCTACACACGGTATTCCGTTCTTTTATGAACACCTTTTTTACGCATGGCAACTCTTCATGAATGATTCATTCGTGTCTTTATATTAATTTACAGTGTCATTATTTTCAGTTCTGTGTCATCCTGCCTTTTTATAATGATCGTTATTTCCAGTATTTTCTAAACTTTCTCTGCCCCCGTGAAGTGCCTGATTAAAGTGAAAGTTCTTTCCTTTATTATTAACACTGCTTTCTCTGTACAAGAGACGTACTGTTCTATCTTCTTTGATATGTCAGGAGGTGTATTGGAACCTGGGTAATAAATATTAAATCATGTGATTTAAGTCTGCTTCATATTACTGTTTATGTGAGTGTCTTTCTCCAGCCGTAATGAAAAGCTTCCGAAAGAATACTCTGACATAAGACAGCAGAATTCACTAAAGTCTAAACTATTCACTAATAGAAAGCAATGGTAACCCCTAAGCACAAACACATATTTCCCTATGCTAACTATTACTCTAAGGTTAGTTTTACCTTATATATAGAATTTATGTAAATCCCAGCATTGAAATCTATCAGCACATAAGCCCTTCTATCCCATTTCAGGGGATGATTTCTTTACTATTTCAGGATACATAACTATCTCGGCCCAGTTTTGGAACACACACTGCTTCAAAACTGTTTTTCCACTCATTTATACTCAGTGTCCAATCCTTCGTTGTTTGTTTGATCTACAATCAATTTTTCCGTAGTCCCCACATCAAACGTCTGCGAATTCACGTATTGTTAATTGTTCGTTCCTTTCCGTCCCTCCGCTGTTTCCCTGGGTTCCCCTACGTTAGTACTTCTAAGCGGCCGAATCCTTTGATCGCCGTCTCCGTTCATTTTTCCACAACGTGATCTCCCCGTTTCCCGTGTCCGTCCGATAAGATCGTCAGGCAATGACCTCTGCGAACACCTGTCCCTGAATTCTATACCTTTCGGTCACTGACCGGCACGTTGTCCTCGTTCCAGACAGAAAACTCGATTGTTAACCCTCCTCATACCTTGTAATTAATCTTACTAGTTTATCAGGGAATCATTAACTCACAGTATCCCGTGACAATTATTCCAAGATCGCGTTAATACAAGAACCGTTTACTTTATATTGTTCTTTCAATCTATTGTTTGTGTCTTCGTTATTCAAATTCACTACGGGAAAACATTGTTTTGAATTGTTCTCTCTCTCATACTTTACGGTTCTGTACTTCTCGTGCTTCTGAAATTCTTTTTATAACGCAAGTTGACCCGCAAATCACGTTTTATGTAGACGTCTGGACTTGTTCTAGTATGTGTTATTAAATTTAGCTTCCACGTTTACGTATATAGTCTAGGGGAGGGGGGTATTTAGAGGGAGGAAATACGAAAGGGGGGAATGACGTTCTGAACATATGGTGAAGGGGGGCATGGGCCAACAAAGGTTGAGAACCACTGGTGTAGACTTTCCTGTCGATCCGTTTCAGAAGAACAATGTCCAATGTATATATTGAAGAGCTAGGCTTTCCCTGTTCAAATTTAAAAAATCTGTTGGGTGTGCAAATCAGATACTAGAATTTCACAGTAGTGGTAGTGATGGCAGTAGTTATGGTAGTAGTAGTGGTAATAGTGGTTGTGGTGGTGGTAGTAATAGTAGTAGTGTTGCTGGTAGTAGTAGTAGTAGTAGTAGTAGTAGTAGTAGTAGTAGTAGTAGTAGTAGTAGTAGTAGTAGTAGTAGTAGTAGTAGTAAAATCAGTAGTAGTAGTAGTAGTAGTAGTAGTAGTAGTAGTAGTAGTAGTATCAATAGATGTAGTAGAAGCATCAGTAGTAAGAACAGCAACAGAAGCAGCAATAGTAGTAGTAGTAGCAGTAGTAGTAGTAGTAGTAGTAGTAGTAGTAGTAGTAGTAGTAGTAGTAGTAGTAGTAGTAGTAGTAGTAGTAGTAGTAGTATCAAGAGATGTAGTAGAAGCATCAGCAGTAAAAACAGCAACAGAAGCAGCAGTAGTAGTAGTAGTAGCAGTAGTAGTAGTAGCAGCAGTAGTAGTAGCAGCAGCAGTAGTAGTAGTAGCAGTAGTAGTAGCAGCAGCAGTAGTAGTAGTAGTAGCAGTAGTAGTAGTAGCAGCAGAAGTACTATTATCAGCAGTAGTAGTAGTAGCAGCAGTAGTTAGTAGTAGTAGCAGCATTAGTACTATTAGCAGTAGTAGTAGTAGGAGCAGCAACATTAACAGGAGCAGTAGTAGTAGTAGTGATGGTGATGATATCACTATTGTTAATTGCTGTTAATTAAGCCAGTGAGAATGACATCAGAGTCACGTGACACAATCAGTATGCCTCCGTGAACCTGCACTGATTACTCTGCTTCATCTTCTCAGGCGCACCAGTTTTGTCAGACACCACCTGTACTCCTGCAGGGCCGACAAGACCAGACACGAGACGGATGATGTTGTAAGTGTGTCCTGTGTTGGTTCAACTGTTGTTGTATGTGCTAAAATCCATCATTGTTACTCAATGTTGTGAGTACATCCTTTATTGGTACAGTTATGTAAATAAACACACGTAGTATTGTTTGGCGCTCAAAGAAGGAGAGGAAAGAAGTAAAGACTAGAGGACGCACTAGACAACATACAATTTGAAAGCTATAGTTACCGACCGGGATTCGAACCTGTCACGGATTCGAACCTGTCACCTCCAAATGGCGACAGCGCCTGGCTGCAGGAACAAGTGTACTTCCACGTACGACCAACTAGAGACTTTTATTGGTTCAGCTTGAATGATATGTATTGAAATCCATCATTTTTACATGATGTTGTGAGTACATCTTTTGTTGGTTCAGTGTGTATTATATGTGGTAAAATCCATCATGTTTACCTCATGTGACGAGAACTTCCTTTTTTTGGTTCAGTCTGTCATATGTGCTGAAATTCACCATTGTTACACGGTAGTGTGAGTGTATCTTTTGTTAGTTTAACGTTCATGATATGTGCTGAAACAACATCAGTTTTACACGATGTTATAAATGTCTCTTTTCAAAACAATTCCCTTAGTGAATTTACACACAGAAGATACAAATAATAGGTTGCACAATTTATTGCCTGGCATATTTCACCGTTACTTCATAATGACTGCGTGGGGATCACAAATACTCCCCATTCGAACAGTAACAGCGACTCCATCCATCCATCATGTGCCATGCCGATAAGCGTTGGCGGTCATGTTTTGCCATCTCACTCGATCACCAAAGTAGTGGATCAGTTCCGTGTTCCTGTCTCGACCATGCCACGTGATCAAGCCATCCAGGTATTTACTTCTCGGTCTACACCTTGATCTTTTCCCTTCGATCTTGCCAGTTGTCACCAAGTTCTCCAATTCATTTCTTCTCATAACATGTCCAAAACATTTTGAATATCTGCGCCCAATGACTCTAATCAGTTTACGATCTTCATTTGTTTCTTGAAGGACTTGTTCATTGCTTTTTCTGTCTGTCCGTGGTATTCTTTGCATTTTCCTCAGAAACCACATTTCCACAGCCATCAGTTTTTTTTTTTCCCCCAGCTTATCTGCTCATTGTCCACGCTTCACATTCATACAAAAGTTCAGGTTCTATGCAGCACTTCAACACTCTTTTTCTCGTTTTAGTTGATATCTTTTTATTCGTCAGTATGTTTTTCATCTTGCGTAAGGATACCTTCGCAATGACAATTCTTGTTCTAATCTCTTCCATGCATCTCCCATGACATGTTATGACTGTTCCGAGATAACTGTATCGATTAACTTGCTTAAGAATATGCCCATTTACTCGTATATCACATTGTAGTATTTCCTTCTTCCCAGTGACGACCATAATATGTGTCTTCTTAATATTCAGTCTTAACCCTAGTTGTTCACTGTGTGCAACAACCGCATCTACTAAAGCATCTCATTTAATTCATATAAGTAGTCATATAAGCTCCCGTTCCCGTTCCCGACTATCTATCTGTTTGTCTGTCTATCTATCTGTCTGTCTGTCTGTCTGTCTGACCCGGCCCGGCTTCGCCCAGACCCTGATGGGGAGCATCTAATTTAATTCAAATAAGTAGTCATATAAGTTCCCGTTCCCGACTATCTGTCTGTCTGTCTGTCTGTCTGTCTGTCTGTCTGTCTGTATGTATGATCCGGCCCGGCTTCGCCCAGCTCCTGGTGGTGAGCATCTCATTTAATTCATATAAGTAGTCATATAAGTTCCCGTTCCCGTTCCCGACTATCTACTGTCTGTTTGTCTGTCTGTCTATTATTAGAAAGAGCACTTGAAAGATCTTTACATCTTCCCCATCAATTAACTTGGGTAAATGGAGCGTCTCATTTAATTCATATTCGGCCCCTGCCGGAATGAGGAGGAGGGATTAGGAGGAGGATGGAGGAGGAGGAGGGAGGAGGAGGAGGGAGGAGGAGATAAGAAGAGGGAGGAGGTGGAAGAGGGAGGAGGAGGGAGGAGAGAGGAGGAGGGGAGAAGGAGGAGGGAGGAGGAGCGAGTAGGAGGGGGAGGAGGAGGAGGGAAAAGGAGGGAGGAGGAGGAGGGAGGAGGAGGAGGGAGGAGGAGGAGAGGTGGGTGGAGGGAGGAGGAGGGAGGAGGAGGAGGAGGAGGGAGAAGGAGAAGGGAGGAGGAGGAGAAGGGAGGAGGAGGAGGGAGGAGGAGAAGGAGGGAAGAGGGAGGAGGAGGATGGAGGAGGAAGAGGGAGGAGGAGATGGAGGAGGGGGAAGAGGGAGGAGGAGGGATGAGGGGGAGGAGAAGGAGGAGGTGAGGAGGAGAGAGGAGGCGGAGGAGGAGGAGGAGGGAGGAGGAAAGCGTGGAGGAGGGAGGAGGGGGAGAAAATAGGAGGAGGGAGGAAGAGGGAGGAGGAGGAAGAAGATGGAGGAGGAGGAGGATGGAGGAGGAGGGGGGGAGGATTATAACGCATATGCCTGTAGATAACTGTAGCGAAAAGGTCCACCTATTTGAGAAATATGCAACAATTTTACATATATAGCAATTCTATTAAAAGTTATGTCCCCTCGCTATATATACATTATAATGTAAATTAAATATTAAATAATAAGAAGAAAATATGTTTGTACACTAAAAAAAAACTATGACAGTTGGCAGCACGGGAATGATTAGAAGACGTGTAGAAAATTTCATCTCAATCGGATGGACCGTTCGCGAACGCATAAAGGACACACATACAGACAGACAGACGGAGATTCTCTTTTATATATATAGATTTACATGTCTAAGGTCTTTTCCATCAATTTGTAGATCTTCAAGCATCCTTATCATGTCGACATGTCTCACTTTATCGAAAGCTTTTGTGTAGTCAATAAAGCAAAGATATAGATCTTTGTTTACTTCTATAGAACGTTCAATTACTGTTCTCAGTATATACACAGCATTTACTGTGCCCTTGCCTTCTACAAACCCACATTGTTCTTCTCCTATTTCAGGTTGTATTTTCTTCCTAACTCTTTGCATGATAATTCTCAGAAAAATTTTCGTGATTTGGCTCAATATACTAATTGTTCAATGTTGATCACATTCCAAGGCTCCTGATTTCTTCGGGATTGCAATAAATATAGAATTACATAATTCAGGAGGTATATCTCCAGTATCGTATATTGCTTTCAGCAGTCTAGTGACTTGGTCTATTCCATATTCTTCTAAGGCATTGATCAATTTATATTTTGATGTTATCTGTACCCGGGGTCTTGCCAGTTTTCACATGGTTAAGAGCATTCTGAACTTCCATCTTCAAAATTGATGGTCCTTCATTATTATTCCGATGATCATGTTGTTCTTCTCTTGTATCATCATAAAGGTCTTTCCCATCATCTGACCACGCATGTAAAATCTGATCTTTTTCTATTATGATTTTGCCATCTTTGGTTTTTAGGCAACCCGTTGATGTGTGTGTTCTTTTGTTAGTAATGTCATTAATTCTTTTAATGTGACTGTGTCATATATTTCAGCCAAACTATGATTCATCTGTTCACTTCATATGTTATGTAACCTTGCAATACGCACCTGATGAGATGCAATGAAATACGTTTAAAATACGTTAAACTGTGCAACATATAGTCTTCATTATATTCAAATATCTTTTGTATATTCAATGTTTATCATCGGGAATCAAAGCTATCACACTACACGCTACATTTTAGGCGTACATTTGCGCATTCATCTTCTTATAGTCCACGCTGTGTGGCGTTGATTATTATATTTGTCCACAGCCCTCTGTCTCCTGTACTGCCGATCATTTCTGATACAGATATTTTTCCATAGCATGGTGTCAAACTGTCTAGGATGGACAGATAGACAGAAGAACACCGTATAGTAAAATAGCAGCAGATGAAGTGATAAATAGTTCTAAAACAGGAGCTGCGCAAATTCGGAATAAATAGCAGAAAAAGTGGAGGCGGAGAAGGATGAATGAGTAGTAGAATAAAAAAAAAAACAACCAGGCGTAACAAGAAAGAGGAATAAGAAGAAAAAAGAGTAAAAAGGAGTAAGAAGAAGAACATTTGTAACAAACACTCATTTGCGAGCTGTCTGAAACTATTTATGACCATTACTGTGTACTCCGCAGCGAATGGTGATATAAGCAAGTAAAGTCAAGATTCTCTTTCGGCAGGTTGAACGAGGCGGAATTTGGAATTTTTGTTTTGAAAATTGGAATTGGATTCTCTGTCACACCATGAGGTTGTTTGGTATATGGTTATATTCATATTTTTGTTCCCATTCGTTCGCTCGTTTTGAACTCAAGCGTAGTTCATACATGTGCTACTACTTCTAATGCACGGGACTGGTTTTTGTGTGTGGATTCGTTTTCCCTGTTACCAGTGTCCCTCGCTATCAGATGAACCCACTTCGACTTCTGAGATACTTGTAATTTACGTCCCCAAGTCAAGGACGAGAAGTCAACATTTTAGTCAACCGGTCTTAAATGTCGCGGGATTTAAGGCTGTGGCGGGTCTTAGTTTCGTTTCGTCAACCTCCTGCCGGTGGCAATTTTCCAGCGTCTATTGATTCACATTGCAAGATACCTAAACACGGCATAGTAAATCCAATGCATTACGTATGGAAATAGGGTCGCTCCCAAACGAAAACAAAACAAAACTTGATTATTTATGCATTAGACGTTTATAGAGGTAATACAAACATTCGATTGCTAGAATAGAGGACGGTAGCAAATGCCGTTATCATGAAAAGAAACAGCAGAGATAAATGTCTCCTTAAAGAGATTATAGTATGCCGGGATCTTACAAATGATTCTTCATACTTGTTCTTTTGCCTTTAAGACTCTTAGTGCAGTACTGGCCCAGAAACACGCATAACATGCTGGTGTGGTAAGTTGAGTTGAGTTAAGAGCCGACAGCACTGCACTCAGGACATTCCCATACGTGCTCCGTCCCCTCGTTCAACAGCCAGCGAAGAGTCATACTACTAATCGTTTGACGCTATCTGATTAAACGTTCTCCTAGTCTTCCCACTCAGTTTTGAGATTCTTCCAGAACCCCTGCCGATTCCCCGCAAACTCATTCTTTCCACATATGGGTTCTCAATCTGTTCCTTCGCCTTCTCCACCTGGTCCCACAAGCACACGACCACCTCCCCCTTGTCCATAGGCAATCTGCCGCCAAGAGGTGCATTCCCTGCTAGCCTATCAACCTGTTCATTCCCCCATACCCCTGCATAGCCAGGGCAAAATATCCATACAATTCTCACTATCTGTAACCTCTGAAGCAATGAGAGCCATTCCACACGAATTATTCCTTTCTCGATCTTACTAAGCATACTTTTTGAATCCGTAATGAATACAACGTGTGTTGCAGTAGTCTCCTCTAGACACCGGGATGCCGCTGTTACTGCCTCCACCTCCATTCTCATGCTGGCGGTCGTAATCTCATATGCAAGAACTGATTATTTGATATTGTTTTTCCCTCCTTACTTTACAATTATGTACTTCTCGCCCTTCTGAAATTTGTTTTATAACATAAGTAGACCCACAAATCACGTTTTATGTAGACGTCTAGACTTGTTCTAGTACGTGTTATTAAATTTAGCCTCCATTTTTACGTATACTGTATAGGGGCGGGGAAAGCGGGCGGATTTATAGAGAGAAATACGAAAAGGGCGGGGGCGGGTGACATTCTGAACATCTGGTGAAGGGGTGCATGGGCCAAAAAAGGTTGAGAACCACTGGTATGCATAGTGCAGAAGAACAGGCAGACTATAACGGCCTGGCCAAAATGGTGCTACTGGGAGTGACCAGAGGATGTGGTCGACATTTAAAACTCCGAAAAGGCCAGACGGACACATAATAAGACTGATAATGTTACCATTAGCATAGGGACTCTTCGTTGACCGTTGAAGGGCACGGAGCACATACGGGCATATACCGAGTGCTGTGATGTAGGTTCTTGGCTCAACTCAACTCAACTCAGCTCAACTCAACTCTACTCAACTCAACTCAAGCCATGCATGCAAAGCTTGTCTAGCCTATTTCGGGTTTGGTTGAATGTTGGTTGATATTTTCCACAATTTGAGACGTCCGGTCTCAGGCCAACCCTTTTTAGTCGCCCATCACGACATGCACAGAAGGCTACGGTGTTACTGTTTTTCTCTTCCCCTTTGATACTCCAATATCACACGGATAAGAAGTGATACATGTTAGTACAGGAAGTGATACATGGCATACGGCGACGCGATCAGTGATGGTAAGTAGTTGGCGACACAGTTGAAGGAAGAAATTAAGAGGGAAAAGCGGGAGAAGAAAGATGAGTATGAGAACAAAAAGAAAAGAGGGATGATGATGATGGTGAGGTGGAGAGGGGGAAGAAGAAGAAAAGCGAGGAAGAGACGGGGGAGGAGGAGTAAGAAGAAATAAGGGTACTTTTGCTTTCTTTCACCCCAAACAAAAGGGAATCCCAGGGTATGACGTCACATCCAGGGGTTCCCTGTGTTGCGCCGAACATTAAGGGGGTTTCCGTGTGTTGCGCCGTAGCTCGGTGCGCAATTCTATGCGGCTGCGGTGGTGCGCTATTCTTTTACTTTCCGGTTAGGGTTAGGGTTAGGGGGTAGGGTTAGGGGGTAGGGTTAGGGTTAGTGTGTGTACCCTACCCCTAACCCTAATCCAAACCCTACCCCCTAACCCTAACCCTAACCCTAACCGGAAAGTAATTGCAGGACCGATGCAAATGAGGATCGAAGGGAGACAGAAACGGTTGCTACAGCCCGAAGAAACAACACTGTGGTGTGGGGCAATTGAAACGCACTGACACGCACTCCAGCCGAACACAGAGGAGATAACCGTCGGCGCTAAATATAGCTGGTGACTCTAAATATAGCTGGCAAAGTTTGTTTGGGGTGAAAGAAAGCAAAAGTACCAAAATAAGAAGAGTAAGACGAAAGAGATGGTGGAGAAGAACAATAACAGCGGCAACAACAAGAAAGGCAAGAAGAAGAAGGGGTGGCTGGAGGAAGCGGAAGAAGAAGTTGCTGATAATGATGATGATGGTAATGATGAGGTGGAGAAGGAGCAAGAAGAAAAAGACGAAGAAGGAATAGGTGGAAGAAGAGGAAGAAGATGAAGTTTGATTATAATTATGATGTTTTTGATTTAAAAGAAGAAGAAGAACAAAAACACAAGGACCGCATCGAAGAAATAAATAGGGCATAAAACTAAAACGTCTTTCAGAAAAAACTATAGCCAGACAAGACGAATTATTCATTTGGATACCGAGTAAGTGAACTGTTCGCCTACACCAGGTTGCTTTCTCTTGCAGACGGCCTTCAAACTGACACAAGGACAATACGCCTGCTTCGAATTTGAGGTTCCACCCAAGCGAGACAACAGCATGGAGAACACATCCGTGACTCCTGGCGACCCGAGCAAACAGATCACAACGGCCAAAGTTGTCGGCCAACAGCCGGAGAATTCTGACAGACAGGGGCACGACCCGGACGTGTCCTTCAAGGGACGGAACTCCGTCATGTATGGGTCGGCAAAGACCACAGAGGCGGACTTGACTGGGAGCAGGGCCTCGCTGGTCGTCGGTGGAAGGTCCAACTTCAAGAGTAAGGGATGATGATGTTTGTTGGGCTGAGAAGCTGTCTTTAGTGCGGTAGCCATTTTCATCACCACCACCACTACTACCACTATCATCATCATCATCATCATCATCATCATCATCATCATCATCATCATCATCATCATCATCATCACTACCACTATCATCATCATCACTACCACTACCATCATTATCACCACTTTATCACACATTATCATCTTTACCGGCCTCCCCACCATCATCACCACCACTGCTACTACTACCACTATCATCATCACCACCAAAATCATCACCACCACTACCACTATGATCATCATCACCTCTACTACCACTATAGTCATTATCACCACCACCATTATCACCACCACCACCACTGTATCCGTGGGGTAGGCTGGGATATGGGTACAATTTATACTTCAGGACGAGTTCTGGCCAAGACAAGGGAGTGGTTGGTCCCCTGACCCCTCAGGCCCCTGGACTCTGCTTTTACTTTCTCACTCTACCTAGGGACGTTCTTTTTTTATGGACTCGTTCCAGAATACACAACCCAACTCTAGTAAAGTCATTGTAACAATCAATCAATGTAATACAACCTGATAGTACAGGAGAGGACAGGGTTAAATGAAGGAAGTGGGTATAGATGCTAGATAGACAAAGTAGGATCAGCAGCTCAAGATTCAGGTCGCCATTCTGTGGTATCATCACCGGGAGTGCTCCGTCCCTGGCAGTACGTCTGGTAGTTGTGGTTGGCTCACCGATCTAATAGTCTCCTCCTTCCAATAGTTGTAGACCCTTTGTACTGACTGAAGATGGTAGCCTTCCCTCTCGCAAAATGTTCAGACATCCAGTTGTAGACACCGGGACTGACTCAAGACGGTAGTTTTCACACTAGAACAAGTTCAGACCTCTATTTTTAGCCACGTTGGACTGACTGAAGACGGTAGCCTTCCCTCTGGCAAAATGTTCTTATTTCGGGACAACCACTGGTTCGTGGTGTCGTTTAAAAAAACTTTTTAAGAGGTACAGTCACTTTGGAGCTTAGGTGCACGTAGAGTACATGACAATGTAACCCTCGGCATCATCGTGACATGGTAGCACTGTATCACAGCCATACTTCGGGCGTATAACTTTAAATGTCTTACTCTGACGGTGTGATAGTTAATAGTGGCTCTATGGAGAGTTCTTCAGACCCTGCGATAATTTTGTTGAAGGAGACTTTGCAGGCTGTATTCCAGTGCGCTGATCAAACACAGGGGATGCTGCATGGTCACTGGTTTCGGCTGCTGGCCTTGCTCTACCTTCTCATACCCGCCATAGGCTTCTTAGTAAGTCACCACACGAAGGGTGATCCTGTCAGTAGAGAATGTGGTGAAAGAACCCTGCAACAACCCATCTATACATAACAAATGGACAGCACCGACAAGCCCCCAGCATTCAGTAGACATACTACCTATGATCTACGTGAACCTGTTCTGCAGAGAGAGAGAGAGAGAGAGAGAGAGAGAGAGAGAGAGAGAGAGAGAGAGAGAGAGATAGAGAGAGAGAGAGAGAGAGAGTACACTCGAGTGAACTGGACCATCATCTGTCAGGAGGCAGCCTCTTGATCAGCATCGTCTTGGAAGACCTAGGTCCCAGCTTGTACAGGTCTGGTAATCGCAGCAAAAGTGACTTCCGGAACTCTTTTATACAATACTCATTCTTTCTCACTCTCTTCATCCACCATATTAGAAGATATTCATCTACTTAATAGTTAGTCTCATAGTCAACCTGACCAGAGACTTTCCCGATCTCAGGATTAGCGGTTATTTGAAGGGGGATATTCGTCTTCCCTGACGATCCCTCTTCATTCAGTCACCATCGCTCTTTTCTCTCCAGGTTCTAATTTTCAGCTAGAAGAGAAAACGTTTTATATGACACCTATCTTCTTCCTCTTTAAGACTATTCGTGGTGTGTGCGTAATTGATTCTTCCTACTCTTGGGTAGAAGGTAAAGAGTGATATGGTTTCTTCCCCCATGTAGAAGGTAGATATTCATACCCGTTCCGTCACCCCTTCCTAAAGACGTGATCATGTATTGAACGGTTATGCTAGTCCTCTTGGGTCAGCGTTATCATACTGGAAATGCATTATGAATCCCCCCCCCCCCTTTTTTTTAAAATCCCCTCTCTTCCGCCACAGTGGCGAAAGAAAATACTCCTCTGTTGCTCATAATTAGTGTCACTAAATTATAATACATCAGATTATAGTACAGGATAGAATTGTCAATGTTCTTTATGGAACAGTGTTTTGTCCATACTCACTATCAGATGATAGTGTAGATTATAGATGTGACCCGGCCAATGCTCTTTCCCGAACTACCGCCGTATAATCGTTCACTGCTTTCCTCAAGCTAGGGTTACTGTATTATCCTCCACTTTTTATAGTATTTAAAAATTATCCTTTCTTTCCCACACCGTTTTCACCACTGTACAATATATTAACACTATCGAACTCCTCATCCCACTCCCTTGAAATAGAATGGTAGAATTGAACCATTATCTCCCATGCCATAATTAACCACAGAATAAGACTTCTCTGTGCCGCTACGCCACGGAACCTTCTACCTAACTAATTACTTTAGGTAGTTATGTCTTGTAAATATTCCTACGACAGAGGAGAATTGTGCGAGGTGGTTAACGACCTTGGTTATTTGCTAACGGATATCAGTTATCGCTAATTAAGCGTTTTAATCGTGGTTTAAAGACAGCTGATATTGACCGACGCACCCGCATCAACAAATCAGTAACAGCTCATTAATATGCAAGACCTGCCCTTTTCTCGACACACGAACCACTGACTCTGTTCGCGTCGACAATTGTATTATTTGGTCGCCCTCTTCTAGGAAATAATAGGAAACCAATTTACCTTATTACTTGAACACAACACCTGGAACTGGCCATGATTAACTGTCGGGGATCTTTGACTCCCTTCTAGACAGGCTGGCTTAGCACAGAGATGCCGTTTCAACCACAAGAAGTGAACTGCTCGGCTCTCGGTCGAATGTGCGAACTCCCTTCTTGTACTACGTCTCGAAGAAGTCGAGAAGTTCAACTTTTCGTGCAACATAACTTTCTTGAAGTTTACAAGCCCCAGCCATGTGAAATACGGACTGATCAAGTTCGGTTACCGCGGAGTGCAAAAGAAACGCCTAAAACTAAATTTCTAGAAGGTGCGGGAAGGTTACCAAAGAGAGGATTCCCGCAGGATATCCCCGCTAATTATAGCACGGGGTTTCCCTGAACCAGAATATTACACGAGGGCAGGGCATACTTGCCGTTTTGTTACAAACACTACCATTACCATCTTCATAATCACTACTACCACTATCATCACCATCACCACCATCACAATTACCAATAATACCACTATTGTCATCATCACCACCACCAACATCACCACCACCACAGCCACTATCATCTTCATCATCACTACTACCATTATCATCATTATCACCACCACCACCACCACCACCATCATTATCACCACCACCACCCCACCCCACCACCCAACCTTCATCATCACCACCACTGTTACCACCACCGCCACCACCTTCATCATCATTATCATCATCATCGTCATCATCATCATCATCATCATCATCATCATCATCATCACACTACCACTATCATCATTATCAGCATCATCACCGAAACCATTACCATATCATCAGAACTAACATCACTTTGTTCACCATCATCTTAAGCACCAGAAGAATCATCCTTCTCAATGTCCATCATCATTTATATTCTTGCATTTCTTCGTCGCCATATTGTCCAAGGTGGATGGGTGATGCAGTCAAGATCAATTCGAACTTTTAAACAATCTCAGTCTAAAATGGTTACCAGGAAATGTCGCGGGAAGTAAAGGCGGCTGGCGTGATACTGATCACATGACTCGCCGAGCGCCGATTGGTCTTTCAAACAAGGGTCTAGAACCATTTGCCCAACGCGCCTGAAGGCGTGAACAAGGTTTCTGTATTAGTTTGTTTTATTGTCGCTAGATGACCCGGTGCTTTCAGTGTGGTGAGGACTTTGTACAGGGTGGAGGGTACAGCTGGAATGACGGGGCGTCCATACTTGGACAGACGTGGAGTCCATACTTGGACAGACGTGGAGTTCATACTTGGACAGACGTGGAGTCCACACTTGGATAGACGGGGCGTCCACACTTGAACAGACGGGGCGGGGCGTCCATACTTGGACTCACGAGGCGTCCACACTTGGACAGACGTGGAGTCCATACCTGGATAGACGAGTAATTCATACCTGGAAACACTGGCTCAGAATGGAGTAAGTAGAGGGTCTTGGTGATTCTCGAAACCTTGAGAAAAAAGCCAGTATGATAATTTTTCAGTGGCTCTAGAAGAAGGAGGCGGAGCTTGTACGGGAATGCCCGGAGAGCAGTGATGTCCATTCTTAAAATAAGTATTAAATATTTGCACTTTGACAACATTTCAGCGCGATTACAAGCCCGCTGGGTAGTAACGAAGCAAATCTACCCGTACATGACGTCATTTGGGCTGACTTTCTACGTGTCAGTGTCCTTGTACCCGGGGATCATATCTGAGGTGGTCAGTTGTCGGCTGGGAACCTGGATGCCCGTCCTGCTCATGGCCTGTTTTAATCTGACCGATGCCTTCGGGAAGGT